>CM070776.1:19479164-19490894 GCA_036346955.1 Dipus sagitta | reverse complement strand
AATGTCATATGCTGTAGGTTCATTGATACTTTCCATTGTGAGTGATCCAAATATTTCTCCTTGTGAAATGCTGATTTAAATCTTAGGTTTACCAATTAGACTGTAGATAAATAACCTGTTGTTTGATTAGGAAAACACGTACATGTACGGCTGCTAGTTAAATTTTTGAGTAAGGCTTAGAGGAGGAAAAGTGATTTAGCTTTTGTTTATGTTACCCATGTATTCTGTCTTATTTAACCCATAAGGGACTTATGTTTATATTTGCTTGTGCTATTAAAGCATGAATGAAAAATTTAGTCGTCATGAATCTGATTTCTTGCTAAAGGGTGGCACTCTATCCAAACATTCATTGACCATCTGGTTTTGGGCAAACATTAGACCTTGTGTTGTGGGTGTTTCGTTAAAGGGATCCAGCTGCTCCCTGTGCTAACGGAAATACTAGAAGGTGCCTTCATCGCAGAAAAAGGTAAAATATTGTCTACGTCACAATGAAGTAGCAACCATATACTGTGAGTTTAGATGGGAAACCCTTTTCAGTGTTCACTTCTCAGTTTTGACCGAATAGTCTGTATTCTTAAATGGTCATCTAGATATTGCACATTCTGTGGTATTTTGTAGATGACCTAGTACAAACCAAAATATAAGATGGATAGATGTTAATGCTTTGGTCAAAGTCTTCACAATCATGATCTCCTCTCCCTAGTACGCCTTTGTTAGTCATGTATAGCCAGAAAGGCTGGCATTTAGTACACCTTCCCTGGTAGACAAGAAGTGTCCCAACTCCCTTTGCAGTGGAGAGCATAAGGCTTGCAGAGTTTTGTCATGTGCACAACATCACAAGTCTATGATGCTAGAATTGAGTAGAGACGCCTTGTCTAGAGTCCGCGTTCTTCCACTCCTCCTAAGTTGGGACACATTGGGGGGAGGATTCTTAACTCAATTATCTTCAATTTCCTCACAAAGGTATCTTAATTTATGCAAAGACCATGTGACCAGAGTACTGGATTAATATGCATAGCTCTATCAAGGGGAGTGTCCAATGTATAGATAATGAACAGAAAGGTAAATTTCTCAGTAATACTGTGAGTATTTGCACTTGCAATGTTATATTGCCTCTAGTGATAAGACACTCCTCAAATCCCTGTCAGTCAGCTGAGGCAGCTTTATCACAGAGTCATTGCCTACCTCCCTTGCATGTGGTCCTCCTGTTGCATTCAACAATAGTGGAAAAAGACACCATGTGGATATCTCCTGCTCCATAGAGAGTAAGTTCTCATCCCAGAAGTTACATGAGACAAGACCTTCTCATTCTAGTTAATAAGTACAAGGATTGCTTAGGCTTCATTTTTAACAAAAAGGATTTATTATTTGCAGGCAGAGAGATAAGATAGAGAGGGAGAGGGAGGGAGATGATGGGCCTGTCAGGACATCTAGCCATTGCAAATAAACTCCAGATGCATACACCACTTATGCATCTGCATTTAAGTGGTTACTGGTTAATAGAAGTGGGATGGTTAGGCTTTCTAGGCAAATGCCTTAACTGTTAACCCGTATCTCCAGTCACCCAAGAATTTTTTTTCTCTTTGCCTTGACTTTTGTCCCTATGTCATCTAAGTGAGCTGTTATTAAGGAAGCAGATGGGCAGGTGTGCCACGTTGAATTTACTCCTGCTGTCCAGACTGAGAGCTAACAGAAACAGCAAGTCCTTGGACTAACGGGGTAGGATTCTTTCACTAGAAGCAGGAGACTAAGTCCCTCACAGGCATCAATGTGATGATATAAAGTGTAACGATAAGAGCATCCCGGAAGAATGGATTCATAAAGAACTCAGGTTTTGTGTTTTCTACCTGAGAGACTATAAGATTAGTGATATCATGAGTCTGCCTCACTTCCTTCCAGATCAGAGCATCACAAAGTGGTGAGGATCTTACTTTGGCAGTTTGTAAAGATCCCTTAGCAACCTGGGATCAATCCCTCCTATATTGATCTATTCACATGCTCTTCCTGACCAAAAATGTGTCCAACTTGTCCTTAAAAAAGCACAGAGGAGGAACCCATGTGAGACATAGGTAAGGCCCTGGGTTAAAGGAAACCTAAGCTGTCTGACACAAAGGCCCCAGTCTATGGAGAGGTCCCAGCTGCCTGAACGACCGATCATATCTCAGGGACCAGAGCAGCAGGGGGCTCCTACCCCCATTCTTGGGGGTTTTAGTGAGCTTGGATCCCCGGACAAAATCTTGGACCGAGATCGGCAAGAAGTAAGGCCACTCCCTCTCCAAGCTCGGGATCCCTGGACATTCAGATAAGACTTAGGCTTTGCCCATTACCCTGTGGCCTTTCACCAGTTTCCTGTGAAACTCCTTGCATGGAATCAGCCAGCACCTTTGCACAACCCATGCCCCTGCCATTGCCTACGTGCTCGAATGTATGCGCCCATATGCTAATTAGGAATCAGCAAGCAACCTTGTAGATCCAATCCTCCTAGGACCCTCTTCCCACCCTAAACTGCTTATCAACCCATTTCCCTGACAATAAACCAAGAGCTGTTTACCGAAACTGTCTGCCAAGAGTGATTCTCACACACTCACCACCTCGGTTGCCTGGGATACCTTCGAATGAACCCTGGCCGGTCACGAGGGATCCAGGGACCCTCAAACTTAGATATCTTTATCCATCTTTCTTGATACTATTGTTCCCTTGCAGTGTATCTACCCTGTACTTTCACTTTTAAATAAATTCCTTGCTCAGTTGCTTATTTTTCTTTGTTGTATTTGTTATTTTTTAGGTGTGGGCATCCAGGTAGGATCTCATTCTAGGTCAGGCTGTCCTGGACTTCACTATGTAGTCTCGAGGTGCCCTTGAACTCACACTGATCCTCCTACCTCTGACCCCCCAAGTGCTGGGATTAAATGCATGTACCACCACGCCTGGCTCAGTTGCTATTTTTCTGTATGTGTTAAATTTGTTGACCAAGATTCCAAAACCTTGGCAATCAACTGGTCCAGCCAAAATCACGTGTAGTGTCCTTGGCAATCTGGTCAGCAGAGGCAGGGCTTCCATGCTATACCAGGAACCTGACAGCATACACCTCACACCCTGGGGCAGACACAGATTCCTCCCACTAGCATCCATCTAAGAGACACCTTGTGAAGTTACACACACTAAGGTGAATTTCCCTTCTTCTGAGATAGCATCAGTAATTTGAGGCTCTAAAAATGAAAATATAATTAGGTCTGAAGTCAGGAAGGATTGCCAGGTAGCTCCAGGAAACGTGGAGAACACGGAAATGTATGGAGCATAAGGCCATTATCAGTGCCACACAGAATCCTGTGTATTGCTACCCTACAGGGACTTGAGTGAGAAATACCTTGCAGAAACGACTGTCAGTTTCCTGCGACGATGGTAGGGAAAGTGAAAAGCTTGATTTTAGACTTGTCTGCATAGCAACACGTGGGAATTTTAGGACTGCCTGTGCTTTGGGTTGTGGACACTGGTGTTCTGATCAGTCTCTATTTCCTGCTCATGTGCAGCAAGGCTCTTGGTCTTCTGAAGCTTGATCCATGTCACTTTCATTCAGATGTACCACTTGCTACATATCAGTGGAGGGAGCTTTGCATAGCTTCGGGCACTGCCCTACCATGGGGCACAGGGTGCTTGGAATTTACTAAGGTCTTTTCAGCTTTGGGGGCTCTGAAGTCCTCAGCGGTCATTCGCATAGCTTACTTTGGATCTATGTAAAGCCAGGCACCACCAACGTTCTGAACACTGGTGGTACACTTAAGACTAACGATATGTCCCTCGGGGCTGAAAGAAAGAAGTGATGGGATGCGCTGGGGAGACAGTTTGGAGTGCTTGTTGCACAATCATGACATCCTGCCTTTAATCCTCTACATCTGCATGAAAAGCTGCTCATAGCTACCCATGCATGTAACCCGCCGAGATTTGAAATATGTGGAGACAGGAGGATCATTGATGTGTCTGCTGAGCAAGTCAAACAACAACAACAATAACAACAATATAAAGAGTTCCAGGTTCACTGACAGTCTAAGACTCAGGGACATAAGGTATAAGACCAATAGCTCACACCCTGTATCTTCTTTTGGCCTCTATACATGTACATAACAAGTGTGCATATATACACATGTGCAAACACCACATAAACCTACCACACCTACCACACACACACACACACACACACACACACAGGAGTGGTGAAAGTTAAGGCCCTTCCCTTTGATTTCTGGGCCTAACAGTATTCTGGGAAGAATGCCTATGGCTAAACCCTCTGACATGTCTCAAAGCAGCTAGGGTTTTAAGGGGCCTGTTTCTTTCTAGAAGAAATACCCTCATCATCCTTCATTGTCACACACTTCACTGTAGGTTGGTATCATGTACCTCGGTTTAAGTGGGCCTGTTCTACTAGGCCACATCATTCCTTTGTTTAAAAGCATCTCCAGAAGGTATCTGAGGGCTTCTCAGTTTTCTAGTGCTTCCTGGAGACTTTGTAGAATTCCCAGGCTAGCCATAAGATTTTAATTCCCACTCCTCCCTATAACATTACAGCCCTAATCAAGCATTTTAAAATGACAATTTGTTTTTATTTTTCACTTGTGGATATAAAAAATTGGGGTGTTATTGTGAAGTTTTATACATTTATAAACTTTCACTTTCTACTTATTTTTTTCACATTTTAGTTTTATTCCCCCAATTATCCTCTCTTATCCCTTCCATCTCTGCTAATACCCCTTTTTTGCCTACTAATCCACATCTTACTTTTAGCATTCTTCTTCTTTACTCACGGAGTTAAATAGGGTTGCATGTGTGGATGGTTATTTACTGTGGAATGGGAAACTTCCCATTGGCTCCACCACTGATGAACCTGAATCTATACTGGTAACCACTAGCTGCCATTAGCTACTCTGGGAGGAGTGTGATCTCATGTATCCTTCCCGCATCAATGGGGATGTATTGACAAGCTCAATTTCGTGCAGGAAACTACAGCTAGTGTAAATTTTTGTGTGTGATGGCCATTGTTTCAGTCAGCTTTTCTTCGCTGGGACGAACCTCCAAGGCAAACACATTTTATGGGAGGAACAGGATTTATTGAAGCTTATAGATTCATGGAAAGTTCCATAATGGCAGAAGACATTTCCTCCCTTTCACAACACCATGCTGAGAGAAATGTCACCACCAGCACCACAAGCAAGCATACACTGGGAATCCTGGGCAATGCTCAAGCACTCTACATATCTTAGGCTGGAATTCATATGTGTCCCTAGTAACACCTTATGTCTGGGTCCCCAGTATCCCCCCCCCTACCTTGACACTTTCTCCAGCCAGGAGAACCAATTAATTACCAGCTTCAGTAAACTCCTGAATCGACTGGGGGACATCCATTCAAAGCACCACAGCCATGTGTCCAGAACACAGCATTTCACAATCCTCCTCCTCATCCTACTGCTCTTACATTCTTTCTTTCCCTCTTTTGCCAAGTTTCCTGAGTACCGGAAGGGTAGTTTAAATGACCTGTTTGAGACTGAGAGCACAGTTGTCACTTACTCTTGACTATCTCTAAGCTATGAATCTCTGCCTGAACCACTGCTCACTGTAGTAAGAGTTTTACATTATTATTATTTTTATTTTAGAAAGAGAGACGGAGAGAGGGAGGGAGGGAGGGAGAGAGAGAAAGAAAATTGGCACATCAGGACTTCAGCCACTGAAATTGAACTCTAGACACTGTGCCACCTAGAAGGCATGTGCGACCTTGCACTTGCCTCACCTTTGCACATCTGCCCTAGATCGGATCTGGAGAGCTGAACATGTGTCTTTAGGCTTCACAGGCAAGCACCTTAACTGCTAAGCTATCTCTCTGGCCTATAAGAAACTTTTGAAATTAAGGCTTCAAGCAATATTAACCTGTGGGAATAAATATAGAAATTTAGAAGGCAGTTTGACATGCTGTTCTTTTAGTACAACGACAGTAACAGTGCGCCTGCTAGGGCCAAAGTCCTTAGCCAGAGGCTTTTGGCCAGGTTTATATTAATTCCCTCTGGAGGTGTGTGTCTCAAGTGGAATCAGAAGGCGGTTGATTACTGCCATAATTGTCATGCCATCAGTGGGGCAGTGGGCACATCTGGCCTGATAGGTGAATTGTGGAGTACATAGAGTCAACAGCTGATTAGGGCTATTGATGCCTTTTGTCCCCAAGCAGCTTCCATACCATCTCCTCCATAAAATGAAGAAAGATAGCCCTCAGGGAGGGAAGCTTTCAGGTCAGTTCCTGCTTAGTTTCTCTGTATTCTGCAACTGTAAATTGTGGTGTCTTTAACAATAGGGACATGCTATCTAGTTTTAGAGCGAATCAAGAGTAATTCCAATAACCTAAATTGTTATAGCGGTCTATATAACCTCCCTGACCAACAACATTTTAGGATGTATCTCATTCCTGTTTCTGGAATTAAAATTTATTAACCTATATATTCTTGGAAATGCATTATACATGTATGTAGGGGAACTTCATTCAAAGACTTTTTCTTTTTTATTTTAATTTCTTTTATTTTATTTTTTTTACAGTCAGTTTGGTACCATTATTAGGCTCATCCATGACCTACCCCCTCCCCTTGGCTCCTCTTTGTTGAGGTATACGTGTCATGCATTGTGGAGTTAGCCCACAGTTATGGGTAAGATAAATGTCTCTGCATATCATGACCCAACATGTGGCTCTGACATTCTTTCCGCCCCCTCTTCCGCAACATTTCCCTGAGCCATGTTGGGTCTGCTTCAGTGATGAGGTGTTGAGGGGCTCTGAGGCTCTGGCTCTCTGATTTGGTAGGAGTTGATTTTTCTCTGTGTTGATCTCCTTCCCCCTTGTGCTGGTATCTGGTTCATCAGGAAAATAGCACCCTTGCCTGTTTCTCCAATTTTTCTTAGTTTCAGCCGGGGCCCTTTTGAGGTATGATGGGGTGGCTCTCTCCTTAGGATCTACATCTATCTGAAAAAGAGAAGCAGATTCTCCAACGGAGAGTAAGTTAGCATCAGGACAAATGAGATAAGCCTTTTTTTTTATAGAGAATTTAATAGGTGGAGGCCCTCTTGTAGCTCACAATTGATGGTAGCTTGATATTGGAGAGTGGGTTTATGTTTGGATATGGTTCTGACTTGTTTCCCAGCTCCAGCTATGGGTCTCATACCAGTGAGGGGATCAGTTAGCCGAATTGAGAGCAGTTGGTTCCCCACCATGGCTGTGTGCCACCACTGCACTTGTGTGGGCATCACAACAAGTTATTTGCTGCTAAGTAGGTTAGACCATGCGTTGCTTCGACAGATATTGGTCATTTTTCACCAGTCGCCCATGTAGCACGTTCTGGCACTAGACGCGCTGACTGTCTGGGGACTGACTCTCTTCCAACTTCCAGCCATGCCATTCTAATTTGCATGTCAATCACATAAGGTGTCTTCAGCAGTAGGGTCTTATCACTAGCCTTTGGTGGGTCATCAAGCAAAGACTTTTTCTTTTAATTTATATTTTAAATTAGCTTCCCAAGATGTATGTTTCCAAACGGCTTATTCAAAATTCCTTAATTTTGTTTCATCCTACCACCATCCACTTCTCACCCTCATCCTCCAGCCCCAACCACTTTTAACTCTTTCATTCTCACTCTTATCCCCCTCTACTTTTGTGTCCCATGTGTTCTACTATCGCCGTTCAAGTCTTCTCCCTGTCTTCTTTGTACCTTTATTGTTCTACCATCACTCACTTCAACTTATTGCTACTAATGCAGAAATTTGAATAGAAGCACTACCTAGGTGAGAGAACATGAGGTTTTTGTGTTTCTGAGCCTGTGTAATCTCACTCAGTATGATCTTTTCTAGTTTCACCCATTTCCTTTAAATTTCCTAATTTTGTTTGCCTTTATACATGAATAAAACCTCATTGTGTATATGTATGTCATATTCATAATCCAATTCATCAGTTTATGGTAATCTTGGCTGATTACCTTTCTACCTATTCTGAGTTGAGCAGAAATATACATGGCTAAGCAAGTATCCCTGAAGTAGAGTGTAGAGTCCTTAGGGTATGTGCCCAGGAGTGGTATAGCTAGGTCCTTGAGAAATGTCTATACTATTGTTCATTGTGACTATCACTTTACATCCTCAGAAACAGTGAATAAGGGTTCATCGTTCTTCACATCCTCACCAGCATTTGTTGTCATTTTTCTTTTTTCTAGAGATTATGACTGAGAGTGTAATGGAATCTCAGGGTGGCTTGAGAGCTGTAGATGATAATCACCTTTCAAAGATATTTCTTAGTCATTTGTATTTCTTCTGGTCAGGGGAAGACTGTGAAGATTGACAGCAAGAGAAAGTTGATAAGGAGCTCCACTGTTCAAGGGTCAGTGTGGCTGAGAGCCTGAGCTTCCTCCGTGTACTCAGTGAACAGGCCTATCCTCAGTCAACACCTGCTCATAGTTTGGTCCACTGAACATAAACCTTCCTGCCTTGATATCTCATGAGTAACAGTAGATCATACCCCTTCATGCCCTCTTTTCTCTCTTCACATTGTCCTTTTCCTCTTATGTCAACAGCACATAAAACTCCTTGCATTAAATTTCATGATTGACCTTAGTTTGTGCTGTGTGTTGTTTTATCATTTGAAGTTTCTTGGGTTTGAATGTAAGTGGTCCCATGGTCTCAGGTTTTTCAATTAAGTCTCCTACTCATGCCTCAAGCAGGCAGAGTCCTACTGGAGGACATGAAGAAGGTGTGTCACTTGCGGAGATCTTGAGTCCAGCCTTAAGGGTTCAGAGTCAGCTCATGCTTACTGTTTATGGCTCTGGTCTCTCTGGCTGCGGATGTAGTGAGACAGCTTCTTCTGCCATTATAAAACTTCTCATGGAATCTCTAAGCCTGAAATATAGACTTTCTTCCTGTAAGCTGCTTTGGGTCAGGGGTTTGGCTTTGCAACAAGAACAGAACTGCAACAAAGTTATACAGCTTGTAAATAACCACACATATTTAATATCCAAATAGGTCAATATTTACATGTTAATTTAATTTCCTGTATGTCTTGCTCCCGCCATGTAGTCCAACCCAGTGCCTTGAGGACATTGTCATTCTTTGCATCAATTAAGATATATTTAGGAGTACTTAAAAGATAATAGTGATGGGCTAGAGAGATGGCTCAGCTGTTAAGGTGCTTGCATACAAACCCGAATTAGCAGAGTTCAATTCTGCAGTATGCATGTAAAGGCAGATGCACATGTGTCTGGATTTCTTTTGAAGTGGCTAGTGGCCCTAGGCCCTGGCACCCCCATTCTGTCTCTCTCCATCTCTCTCTTTCTCTCTCTCTGTCTCTCTCTCTCTCACCCATTGCTACACACCTTTAATCCCAGCATTCAGGAGCTGGATGTAGGAGGATCACTGTGAATTCAAGACCAGCCTGAGACTTCATAGTGAACATCAGGTCAGCATAGAGTACAGAGTGATACCCGACCTCAAAAAAAAATAATAAAAAATGAGAGAAAGAAAGAGAACAGAGGTAAGAGCTCCAGCATGTGCTTCAAGTAAGGAGGAATGGAACAGTGTGAGCTTAAGTCAACTAGCACTCATTAGCCCGGTGATATTGGGCACATGAAAACCTTATAGTTATCTTTAAAACACATTTTTTTCCTTTATTTGAGAGAGAGAGAGTCAGATAGAGAGAAAGAGAGAATGGGCACACCAGGGCCTCCAGCCACCACAAATGAACTCCAGATGCATGTGCTCTTTGTGCATCTGGCTTCTGTGTGGCCTGGGGAATCGAACATGGGTCCACAGACTTCGCAGGCAAACACCTTAACTGCCAAGCCACTTCCCCAGCCCAATTTCCATGAATTTCTATTGACCATTACTGTGAAATTTTGCTATAGTCCACCAAAGCAATTTGTGAAATTCCAATCTTTATTTTACAAAAACACTCAACTTGGTAAACAAAAATCAATACAAATTCTTTAAGATTTATCAGCTATATTCTGTCCTCAAATAAACATTTTGTAGTAGTCACTAAAATTTTTATGAATAAAACATTGAACTCTAATATGAACACAGTCATACTTTGAGTTTTTCAATTAGAAATGGGAGCATTTACCTTTGACTCACTGGTGAGTAGTATGAGTGGAGCTGGCCTTTGGACGTCTCTTGGCCTTGCCACGCCTGGCTGCATCCTTAGCTTGGGCTTTCACTCTCTCTTCCGTCAAACCCTTTTCTTATGGAATGAGTAGTCATAAGACTCAGTTTGACTGATCTTTGCCAAAACCTCCAGGACTCCCATTATACTGTTTTCAGAATAGGCTCGTGGAACCCACAGGAACTCATAGCTAGGAGAACACTATTGGGCAACTGCCGGTACACCAGGTACTTTTCTTGCACTAGATCTTTGGTGATGAGCTTCCTGGCATCCCCAGAGATAAGGTGCAAGGTCCCATCATGGACTCGTAACATATTCAGGAAGTGCCAGATGTCTGCTTCAGAGGCACAGCTACCATGCAAAGAGATCACTCTCAGAACAGGGATCACAAGCCTTGTGTTAGGGAAGCCTAGATGACTGCTCATATTCCCATCTCCCTGGAACTGTAACTTGTTGAGATCATGTAGGACTTACCATTGGGCTGGATTTCTTTCAACTCAAGACCAAAAACCATATCCAAGCGATGGGAGACTTTCTTAAGAATACCAGGAAATTGCTCCTTGAATTGTTTCTGGACAACTTTCACCATTTCTCCCCTCAACATTGGCTGTTTCATGTTGTACTTACAGAGCATGTATTCCATCATCATTTCTGGCTTGCTGTTGAGAAGATTATTCTTTTGGGCCCCTCTGGATGAACTGGCCCTTTCATCCCCTAGGCTGTTGGGTCCTTTACCAAACCTTTTTGCTGCCTTGCCTGTACCAGCAGTGGTGGTGGGTACAACTCCCTGAGACTTCTAGAGGTATCCAGCAGTAGATGTGCTTACAATAGCAGCTCCAGAAGCTTGAGCAGAGTGGGCGGGTGAGTCTCCTTTCTCTGTTGCACTGGATTGAACATCCTTGAATCCAGGGGCAACATCTCTGTCTTGGTGGCTCTCTCGCGAGCACGAGCCTCATTCATCCATGCCCTGGGCTTGATGGCTTGGTTGAAGACAGCAGGCAGGAGCATGAGTTGCAGCCCAGATGACTGGGATACCTGGAACAGATATCTGCTCTGTTAGTTCCAGCCACCTTTGGAGGCAATGAGCATGCTGTTCACTTTGCTAGTTCCTCCATCAACCTTTTTAATATGCCTATACTCTTCTTCTTTGAATTTATACTCCACCAAATAACATTAGTACCCTGATCAAATATTTTAAATACCTTTTCTCCTTCTTCTTAGTGAATATTTTATAATAAATTATATGTGTCAAGCTGAAATTTTATACATGGGTATCTTGTACCTTGAATATAGTCAGCATCTTTTACCCTGTCTTCTCCTCCACTTTCTACCTCAGGCTCAGCTGAATCAGTGCTCTAGGAGACATTATAGTTCTTTCCCAAATAGTTGATATTCTGGGGCCTCTTTGCTTATCTAACAAACTTAGGCATTCATCTCTGCTGATCTGAGTTACTCCCTTAGGCCAATGCCCTCTCTCAGTACAAGGAATAACGCAGAGCATGACTGCCCTGCCATGGGCATTCTGCTTCTGACAACAGGTCAGGAGAGATCTCCCCATGGGTCTT